>JAFBJR010000058.1:2889952-2919504 GCA_016785285.1 Brachirus orientalis
CCCCCCAGTCTTATCTCATTTGCCTAAATCTCTTTATATAAGTCGAACAACATAAATTATCCCCTTGACACCTGAGGCAAGGTTTGCCTTTTCAGCATTACACATTCCAGATGTGAGCAATGCTGAGAAGAAAGATGGTGACCCCTGTCATCTTTCTTGAGCATCTAAGTAGACTGAGATCTGAACGTGCCGGTATAACTCTTGGATCTAAGCCATGCTTGTGACAGTCTAAAAGAATATTACAGATTTAAAGCCATGGGCAGTTAACAAAAACCCTTTGAGATGCTGTAGTGTGAGAAAGCTTGGTGAATGAGTCCTCAGAAAGGTTTCCCATCCAAAACAATGTAGAGCAGGTCTGCAGCTCCTCCCATACACTCAATCTACAATGTAGTATGACTTCAAGAAACTGAGATCATACTAAAGACCTACACACTACAAGAAATGACTTCAAACAACACAACCTGCATTAGATAAACTGTACATCAGGTCTTGAGGTATTACATAGCCACAGAAATGTCATTGTGAAACAAGAGGAGGTTCTTATTGTTGAATGAATGTTATTGTCGTGCATCAAGCTTAGAGCATGTTTGCATCTTGAAGAATTATCACACAACACACAAGATAAAAGGGTCAAGAAGGTAAAGATGTCCTCATTGTTTACCAAAGATCCAGTGCCCCTAGCATAGCATAATGCTGGGCTTGTGTTCAACACTGAGATATACTCTTGTTTTTTACCCCCTGCTGCAATTTCCTATCAAAAACAATGAAATCTGGTTGTAACCTGTTCAGGATACCCTTTTCTTCTGGTTTTTAAGTACAATGTAGTGTCGGGCAAAATACAATAAAAGCTCTAGTACAAACTCCCTGCAGGGTGACCTTAATGGAGAGGAAATTAAAATGTCTGCCTGGCTTAGGAAATGACTTAGAAAACAACCCACACTGATCATATTTTTCTGTTGTTTTCCTGTCTTGCAGGCACTGCATTGAGCGCCCACCCCCAGGTTCTGATTTCTATGCTCTTCCTTTGCCTTGGGGGGCCTTGCAATGAAGGGCCTATGCTTGCCCAGCCTGAAGAGTGATGTCCATAGCACCTGCTGGTTCTTCAAGCAACTCTGTCCACAAAAAAATCAGGACAAGCCACCTTACCCCCATCTCTAGAAATGGGGGCAGGGAAGGGAGGGTGGGAGGTATTGAGCCCGAGCTATCAGACTTTTCTTTCTCTCACTCCCTTGCTACTTATCTATCTCTGTCTTCTCCCAAATGATTTTTTTTTCATTTTTCCCATAATTTGGTCAATAGAGCCAAATCAGTAGTGATCTCCCTGAGTGTCTCACACACTTTGCATGACATGTGGTGGAGAGGGAGCCCAGTCAAAACAATCTGAATCTTAAAGCATCTGTCACTTCACCATGGTGTGGTATTTCCATCTCTCCGATTCAAGGTTACTGCAGACACTGATTTCTTTGCTGTGTAGCTACTTAACAGCTTTACTAGAAAGAGAGGACACTGATCATGCACAAAAGTAGTGTCAGTTATAAAAGAAAATCGTACATTTACTTTATGATATTCTGGATGTCTACTGTAAAATGAATTCTTAGGTTTTGTAGTTATGAAAGAGCAAGAGTGTGACATTTGGACGACAATGACACATCGCCTAATTATCATTGATAACGGTGCTTTGAAACTCCTAATGTAAAGTAAAGCTGGACTGAAGAGAGCACATATTATAAAAACAATCTATTTAAGTGACAGAATAATTCCTTCATTTAGGAGATTCTTTAATCCAAAGCTATTTTTGGTGTTTCTGAATTCATTAACACCTTACGTGGGGTTTACTGACACGCTCAAGGTTACTGTAACATGTTGCACCTTGGATGAGTCCTTTGACCCCAAATCCCCATCTCAATCCTGTCCCCAATCCCCAGCCTTAGCACCACACTGCTGCCCAGTGCAGCTGCTCTACACGACTGTTAACTGGCACGAGCGGTCTGCTCCACCGACAGGCAGCCTTGCCTTTTAATGAAGTGCCAAATAATAACCTTGTCCACAATGCTGCCAGAAACAAAGGAATGAAAGGTTAGGCAGAAACACATTACCTCTTGTTTGAAGTCTTGATACACTGACACATTATGCATTTTAAATTTCTACAAAGAGAAATCCCAAGTTAGTAAATATAAGCAAGGAGGACAAGTTAAATTTGACAAAAGAAAAGAAACGAATTAAAAGCAAAGCTCAGCTCTGTTAATATGCCACAGTGACCAGCCTAAAACTAGTGTGCTGGCTATTGTAATCTTCAGCATAAAGCTGGTTTGACCCCTTGACCGATATCTTTCACTAAAGAAATGCTATGCCTTTCCATCATACTGGAATATATTACTGTTTATAATTATCTCTGTGTTTAAGTAGTTTTATTTCTTTTTTCTCAGGGTGCTGTGACAAAGGCTTGTACTAGAGCAGTCTATTTTGTGCATTTATTTAACAAAACACAAGCATACAGTACATTAAAAGCTTCTATGAGCATATTTTCGTATACTGTATCTATACTCTCCCTGTATGTATTCACCAGTATAGCCATGTATTTAGATCAAGTCCTCTCGAGTCATGATCTGTTCCCGACATTACTTTGGGTACAGTTGCCTTTTAAGTGTGCCCCTCCACAGCACAGGTGGTCGTGGCTTTGATCATTATGCTCATTAAATCTTAGAGTTAATCTTTCTCAGATGGATCTCCCCAAAGCTGGCCAGGGCCACTTAGACTGAGCTCATTGATAAATTGGCTTAGAAACCACACCCTCCCCCCCCTTTCCAATCCCCCAAACCCTAATGATTTTGTGTGTAACCATGTAACATATTAGGAGTGTAACCTGTAGAGCAGCCACCTTGCAATTGTTTGTTGTATATTAGGTGTGCGGAGCAACTTCCTCATTGGTTGTTTTACTTTTTTACAAAGGTGACATTCTGATTCAAGCAGGAAACACCCCACTTTGACTCAGTTTTGACCAAATAAGCAACTGGCAGGCCAATGTAGATTTCAAGCCCCCTTTCCCTCTCACCATGTATCATGCAAATTTGACAATAAAATGCACAGACAGTCCCTGCATGAGAACCTTTTATTAAGAGAGCATCTAAAATCACAGTGGTAATCCACCCAGCCAAGCATACCTTGATTAAAAATGTATTAAAATCCTAGGGCACTGTGAAGAGTAATAATTTCAGTTCCACCATTTTTTTTCTACACCCACTTGGACAGAGATGTAGATTTCAATAATACTCCTTGAGATTGAGACAGCTTTGCTCAGGATGTCTCGTGTATTACTGGGGAAGATAGTAGGAAGATATGAGCTGGGGATGGAAGTTCAACGCCACAGGAGCTGGGATGCTGGAAGTAGACTCGGACATGACAAGGGGTTCAAATCAATATTTCCCCATCTCAGAAGTTTTTGTTATGGAGCCGAACAACGTCTGTATCTGCACTGTTCTTAGTGAATGTATCCTCACCATCTGCACCAGCCATGCTGCCCTTTCAGAGACCAGAGCAAACCAATGTTTATGTAAAGTTCCATTTTTAATCTTGGTCTGTTATCAGTTGAATCCAAATATCAAAAGCCAAATATCCCGCTGATCCAAAGTCTACAGTGTCAATAAATCCCATCAAATAGACGTGGCTTTGCTCCAAGACTTCTCTGTATGGGTTTGCAAGGTTGCACTTTTGCAATTCCATTATGCTGCTGGAAAATTACACCCTGAAAACAAGAGTCTCTTGGTATGGAATAGTTTTCCAGTGTATTGTGACAATTTTTTGTCTGATTTTTGTCTAGCTGGTTGTCCAAAGCTTACTTTTTGAATACAGTGTGGAAACCTGTATATTTTGTGGATGTAACAAAATAGAAAAGTAGTCTGCAGCACAATATGTCGTGGACACGTGAAAGCTTTCAGGCATTCTTTTCTTGTAGATCACAGCCCACAGCTCTCCTCTGCACATCAGGTTAATGGGCCTTGTGGTGTGGAAGGACAAGCACATCCATGCTCAAACTAAAACGGTAACCAATACATTATGCTCGGGGAGCAAAACCATTTCCTTAATGGTCTTTTCCAGCAAGGCTTACACAAGAGAAACGATTCCTATCCTCTCAGTGTTTCCCCTCCAGATTCTCTTCTCTGTGACCATCACAAGGCCTGAGTAATGTTCCTATGCACTAGTTAGCATGTTTTCCTGGTAGAAAAATGTCTGTGCTAAGAACTTGCCCCATTCTTTTTTTTTTTTTTTTTTTTTTTTTGTCCACATACATTTGGTTGGGAGTGTGTAAGCAGTGGAAGTGAGCAGAGAGATTGTTATGTGTTCCTGGTGGAGATGAGAATAAGCTAGAGATTGTTCTTAGCCAATGAGTTCTGTCTCCAATAGTTGTAGACAAGACCACTTCACAAAAGTTATCAGAGAAAAATACATGGGTTTTAATTTTGTTTTTATGCTATTGTCATTTGTATACTCAGTTCTCTACCAGACACAATTCCTATAAAATTACACAGAGCCAAACTTTTCATTCGTCGAGGAAATGCTAAGAAAGTTAGCACACAAACATTCCATGATTTTACCTTGTAAATCTAAAAATCCATAAAACTGTATCATGTTGGCCTTCAGAGTGGGTGTCTGCAGGATCAAGTGGCTGATATTTAATACAATGCATTCGCACATCTCCACTGGCTGGGCAATCTGAAGGATAACTAGATTATGTCCCCCAAGGGAAATGACTTTCTGTCATTATCCTAGAGTCTCAAAATGAGACTTCCTACACCCAGAATAGCTCAAGCCCCTGCTGCCTTGATTGCAACATGTTCATCTATGTAACCACTGTGTTCAAGATCAGCTATGTTCGGAACAATCTGAGGAGAGATGCAGTCAGTAGGCTTACATGCCATCACAACAGTGTTACTAGGTCTCAAGCAGATACCATTTTAAAGACAATGTATTACTCCCTAAACTTATATTCTGTTTATGGTGTGTGCTCATATTACTCACCAGGCCAAATGTACAGTCCCTGTCTCTGTTTTGATGTTGAACTGGGCAAAAATAAATGACATAAATAAATAAAACAAGTGTATCAGAAATGGTTGAAATACTGTGTACATATTTGAACTTTTGGTTTCTAATTTATAAAAAGATAAGCTTTAGCTCTTGGAGTACTTATTTTATTTTTTTTCCTTTCATGCGTAGCTTTGTGTTTTTATTTTCTATTTCTGTAAAGTGTGTAAATATATCTTTATGATAATAAGTAATATTAAAAATCTTATTTTAAGAAAAATATTGTGTCATGTCTTTTCCTGGCAAATGCAAAAACATACTGTCTGTCAAGGTGAAGACTTTGGGATTTTCATTTGCTATAATTTGTTAATAATGACCCAAAGTGTAGTAGAGGGGAAAGCTCTGAACACTTTCTAAGGATCCCCTCCAAGCCACTGGTTCAGATACGTAGATGACACGTGGGTTAAGATCAAGAAACAGGAGGTTGAGCCCTTCACTGAGCACATCAACAGCATGGATCACAACATCAAATTCACCCGTGAAGATGCAAGGGGGAACCTTCTAGCCTTCCTAGACTGTTCAGTCCACATTGAAACAGATGGAAGCCTAAATGTGGAGGTCTACAGGAAACCCACTCATACTGACAAATACCTCCTTTTTCACTCACACCATCCATTATAACACAAGTTAGGAGTAATTCGGACCCTTCAGCACCGGGCACAGAGGGTTCCCACCAGGACAGAAGGCAGGGTGAAGGAACAGGAACACATCAGGGATGCACTCAGGAAGTGTGGCTACCCCAACTGGGCCTTCACAAAAACAAACAAAACAAAAAAGAAGAAGGAACTCTCCCGCAAAAATTTTGCCAGCGTGTCCGAAAAACTTAAGAAGATTTTCAGGAGTTTATCTGCACTTACACCAGAGGACATTCTTTCCAGGACAGCAATGTTCAGATTTTGGCCAGGGAGGACAGATGGTTTGAAAGAGGAGTAAAAGAAGCCATCTTTGCCAAACTGGAGAAACCAACTTTGAACAGGGGAGGTGGTCTAAGACACCAGCTATCAGCCACCTACAGTGGTGTTCTGAACTCCCTCCCCAGGAGGTTTCACACACATTCACACCTAAAGTCAGATACAGTGAAGGACTCGGGTGAAACCAAACCAAACAATAGCCAATAACAAACGACCCTTTGACGACTTAGCGACTCATATAACCGACAACTGATTAGTTAACAACTCACATGACTACCCCTCCTTTCTTGTCCAAACCACACCCCATGGACCAAGAACTTGACAGAGTTTATAAGTCCCAGACTCTCCACCAGTCAAACAGAACTGAAGAAGCCTCTTGGATGAGAGGCGAAATGTCTTCAAGAAATTCAACTAAGTCCAGCTGCCCCTTTTTACTACACTTTGGATACCATGAACTGGATGACTGAGAATCTTCATAGACATGTTAATTAGGACCAAACACAAGAAGCATAGAAATCGTATCATAGAGGTCAGAGGTCGATTCATTTCAAAACCCCTCAATAAGAACCACAAATGACAATCTACAAGTGATGCTAAAGGAAAGGTCCCCAACATCATACTATGTAATGCATCATTATCTGTGCAGTGGTTGAAGACCACCATTCATCAGCAGTGGAGATGGGGATATTTGAAGTGATAACTGAAATCTTTAACCTGCTATTGGTGCTAAAAGAGAGGATGAGAAGACAAAAAGACAAATTCTATGAAAACCTGTTCCAATTATAATTATAGCCTACTTTAACAGTGGTTGAAGCATTTCTCTAAGAAACTAAAATGTCAAAATTGCTAAACTAGAACTAAGGTCATGGTCATGCAACATCTTCCACTGGTCAACATTGATGGCTAAATCCATGCAATATTTTTTTAAATGTTTAAAATATTACCAAAACTGATGACCTAATGAACATTGCCATTTTTGGAGCCAAGTCACAAAATTCAATTGCTATTTATACTGTAGTTCCTCATACATTACTAAAACAACTAGTCAAACTGCACTTTGCAATTGATTCTCAATTGTTCAGTTAAAATGGTATTCTCCAATCACAAAACACTTACTTACTCAACAGAACACCAGCTATTTAAGATTTTTTTAAAAATACATTTAACTTTGTGTTACAGCATGTGTGTGGCTGAAATAAAAAAAATAATGGACAAAAACAACATGTTGACCTGACTACCGTGCTGTTAACCTTACCTTCAGCATGCTAGATCTTTGGATGAAGTATACTCATGCCTTAAGAGATGTAAATCAACTCCTCATCCATTAAAGAACACTTCACCAGTGACAGGTAGCCTTTCCAGAGCTTATAGTGCATACTAAGCATGCTGCACTTTAATGCATCACAGCTGCTGAGCATGCATGGAGACCCTGGAAGTGTCTACATGTACTGAAATTCAGCATGCATACATTTCATGTCTGCATACAGCAGACGATCCTCCAGTCATTACTGTTGGAAGTACAGAAGATAATTCAGTAGAGGTGAAATCAGTATGTCCCAACATGTTTCTAATATTTTGAGATGATTTTGTCCAAACCCAGCCAAGCCTCAAAATTCTTTGATACTGTTCAATTAAAGCTCCACTGTGAAACATTTAGCAAGGTTACGGGCAGAAATTGCATTTACTACCCATAAGTATGTGTAAGTGTTAAATTGCTTTACAATAAAAAAGGCAAGGACAAAGGCAAAGATGCTACTTTCACCTTTTGTCATTTAAAAAGAGAGTAGCATGCTATGTCCACTGAGCATTCATGAGAGCCATTGAAACCCTCACTGGTATAACTCAGGGAAGTGTCTGGTTAACACGCAGAGCTGACATGTCATGATAGACAAGAGGTGTAACCCTGCGCCCCAGCAGCCCCCAAAAGACACGCAAGGTTATATCATCAAGCCTGGGTCAGCTGTATAATTGTGCTCTGGGTCACTGGGAGGATATGGAGCGTGACAATGAGGCTATAGAGTTACAGTTTGTAGCTGGGCAGCAAGGGCCACCGGTGGGGCATTACCACAAGGGCAGACATCCCTTTAAAAGGTTCAAGGTCCATCTGTGAGAGTGGCTCCAGTCCTGTTCACTTTCACTACTGGAATGTGTGTCATTGCCTGCCAACCACCAGTACACTGCTGGGAGAGTGAGGGTGGGCAGAGGAGACCCTTAGTGTCCTGGGTTTGTCATAATGAGGAAAATAAAACTTTCAGGATGATGAGTGAGGTGCGGTCTATAATGAGAGTATGGTCAGACCCAGTTGCCAACTCCCATGATTAGGGCTGGGCGATATATGGATATATCTATATTGTGACATGAGACAAGATATCTTAGATTTTAGACATCATCATATCATAATAAGATATCTGTGAAGACTTTTTCTTAGTTTTAAAGGCTGTTGCATTAGTAAAAAATTATATTTATTTTATTGAATAATGCATGAAATGCATTTATTATAAATGAAATATTATATATATAGATGAAAAATTACATGGAATTGACAAAATTATAATTAAAGAAGTCACTTAATCAAACTTTAATTTTAAGCTAAATTATTTGTTATAGCAAAATATGAACACATTTGTAGTAAATTTCATTCTTATTCAAGTATTATATTTCATTTAACATTAAAATGCCAAAGAAAAGACATAAACCAGGTATTTTCTGAAATAAAAGATAATAACAGTACATACTGTGTATTGTCAATCTCACTCTGATATGTTAAACATCTCAAAATAAATGCACCAGACAAACAAACTATGTGCTGGTTTATATTTTGTATATATAAAAGCTTGAGATACCATCCAGCCTTATCTTTAAGCTTAACAGACATATTAATTTGATTAATATTTTTTTTAAAAATTCAATATCGAATGATATAAAAAGTATATTGTGATAAGATTTTTCTCCCTATCACAAGCCCTACCCATGGTGTACTTGAAATTATTTACAAAACATCCCATCAGCAACATAAAAAGAAAAACAGAGCAACATGCACTTTTAGTATATATGTATATACTGTATACACACAATATCAAAGAAACAGAATGTAGGCATAACATCTGGTTTGCTCTTGGCACACGCAGTCCCATAATCAGCTTCTGCCACATCATAAAAACCTTTACTGCAGTTGGCTGTCCCACTATACCACCAACAAAGCCCACAGAACTTCTGACAAACCCACAGTGATGGATATAAACCAGCTTGCAGCTGTCGCTCAACCACCTGGAATCTATAGACTCAGATTATGCAGGCTGTGATTGCAAATTAAGCACATATGTCAAAGCAGGTGTTGCAAATGTTTTTTTTTTCAATTGTATTGTCCTTAGAGATGTTGCAGATATGTGAAAATAAGAAGATGACTCAAAGGGTAAGTGTGTGCATATGTGTATGAGAGAGAGAAATAAATAACTAACTGCTCCAAAAATAATACTCAGAGCAATTTTGCAATTGTCTTATGTTTATAAAAAACAGCATTTTCAGAAAGTACTAAGCAGTGTTTCCAAGGGCTTTCAGACATAATATTGAGGATTATTTTCAATATCAGTAAACCTTCAAATTATTATTTACAGCATGAATAACTTTATCTACAAATTATCAACAAATAGCAAAAACCCCTATTTTATTTTTATTCGATTATAGAGCTATCTTTTACATACATTGCCTCGATGCATCTGGACATGTCCTCTGTGATGTTCCCTCACCCTCTGTCAGGCGACCGAGCTGGGGAGCTTCTGCTGCCTTGGTGAACAGCTTGATCACTCACAGGAATGGATGTAAATGAATGTAAAGTACATTCTGAGGCTATGAAAATAATTTCTATATATTATGTTGTGTATAAGTGTCTAAAGTGATTATACACAACATTCTTATGGGCAGTAAATTAAAAAAATTCTGCTAAGGAACCCTCTTAAATATTATACTCTGTACTTCTAAAGGCATAATTGTCATAATAATGTAAAAGGGCTCAAATCCTGTGTTTGTCGCTGTGAGAAAGCCCAAGTACAACTTTCTCTGCATCTACCTCTGTTCTCAAGTGAATATGAAAAAAAACTCATCCTATGAGATCCTGGAGCCAGGTAAGAGGCAAGAACAACAGTTTGTATAATGCACCTCAGCTGTGTTAACACCAGAAGCTCTGCAGTGGCAACGGATCATGAAAACAAAGCCAGCACAAACACAGGACAGGGGGCCAGCTGGTAAAAAAGGCAAAAACTGGAATGAGCTTGACATAAAGGAAAATAGAGGCAGTGGCTGCATGAGTCACCAAGAGATTGCTTTTTTGGGTAGTACTGTAATTTTGAAACAACAAGATAAAAACATGACATCTAGTTAATGTGTACCTTTCCCTGAACTTGAGTCTCATTGTCAGTGAGCCAATACTTCCTCTTAGATTAGTCCATACACTGTTCAGCTTAGCCACCCTGGCTTTAGCTCACAGGCCAGGAACAAAGTGAGTGCACCAGCCCGTAGGCTAACATAGATCAAGGTCATAACTTTCCCATCATTAGAATGTTACCCATAACTAACATATTAACTGGTAGCTTTCTTGAGCCCTTCCTCAAGTGTCCTCTTTTAGGGCCAAGAGGGCACTTTCTTTCCTATTAAATCTCCCTGCTATTGCTAATCAAGGTTGTGAGCATGGAGGTAAGTTGTCAATGCTGAGGTCTGGACACACTTAGGAAACCTTTACACTCATAAATAAGGAGGTAAACAAAAAGTACTTAGGAATTTATGTGACATTGTAAATCTGTGCAAAGCCTTTATGCTATGCTTTCACATTAAAAAGGACCTACATCTTTTCAAAGTGCAGTAGCCTTTTACAGGGATGTTGTCTTTTGTTTGGATGCTTGTAAAAATAAAATCGTCCTCACGCCTTTCTACAACAAAAAACATAGGATGTAAACATGTTGAAACAAAAATGTTGTGTCCAGTTATTGAGGTTTTCTCTGATGGCCCTATCTTTAACCCCACTACATCGTTATGTAGACGTTGTGTGCCCAGCACCAGGAAGTGAGTAAACAGATTATACTGGTGTCACCCAAAACAACATGTTTATCAGCTGCATGCAAGGCACTGATCTTCTGATAAGACATCCTGGACTTTAGAGGAATTGTTGATGACTTCCACTCAAGTTCATGTCAGTATAGCCCACTACTCTTCTCCCCGAATCAACAGCTTTAAAGAAACAATGATCATCATGGTAGCTCTACTATATTATTATCTTATTATGGTCAGTTAAGAGGGGCAGAGCTGACCCTGTTAGGAAGGCGTCACCTTGCTGCATGGGCTGCCATGCACCACAGAGGCACTAACGGTCCAAACATCTTTGCCACATGGAGACTTTAAAACAGACAGCTACATGAATCACTACCCCCAAGGTATTTGCCAGATTTGTCAGGAGGCTCAAAAGAGTTGAGTGTGCTGGAAGAAGGTTTTTCTGTGGCTGCAGGCAAGTTCAAATTATGTGCTGGCCAAAATGTGCCATATTCAAATATTACCAAATTAATTCCTGCTAGACCTGTCCAGGGTGTATCCCGCCTTTCGCCCTATATCAGCTGGAGTTAGGCACCAGTGCCCCCCCCCGCGACCCTCAGTGGATAAAGCGGTAGAAAATGAGTGAGAGTGAGTAATTCCTACTAAATATAAATATGTAGCAATCAAAATAGACAGTGCATTTGTCTCACCATTTCATCAAGTCCCAGTAGCCCACACTGTAGGAGTTGCAGTTTAATTAAATATGGTCAAGCTGCATCATAAGAAACTTTATAAATGGAACACCACTCAAAGATGTTAGTCATCCCTTATTATGTGACACACAGGATTCAAGACTTACACATTAGGTGAAAATACATTAAATTACAGTGTTACTCCATATGCAATATTCTCAAATTTCTCTTATTAGTTCATAGTAGTTTTTGCTTCCAATTTTATCCAATTAATGATTTTTGTGAAACACCACTGTCCATGGCAATGTTTGATGCTCAAGTAATGTAAAGGAATGAAGTAGTGAGGAGTGTGAAGCTAAGTAGTTAAAATGTTGCAATTAGTGTTAACTTTACACTCAAATATACAATTAAACTGACATTTAGTTAAAATGACAGGCTGCAGCTGCAGGTTTGTGTGTCTCTGGTCTCTTTCCCACAAAAATTCTCATGTTGATCAAGAAAAAAAGTTCCATCATTGTATTACCTCCCCCTAGAACTTGGCAACAGAGCATGACTCTAAAACAACTCAAACAACAATGACTCAGAAAACTATGGACATTTGTTGCTGGATTTCGGCTTCACTCCAAACAGCAAAGAGAAAAACATATCTGATTGCAGTGGGAGCTGGGATGGAGCCATTGCAAGGGAGGACAATGATGTCGTGACACATGCTGACCTATAATTCCCAACAGCAGAGTGCTGAGGGGCAGTGATTGGCTGGCTTAAAGTGCCCTGTGGCCTTAAAGGATGAGAGCCATCATGCAATTGCACAGGATCAGCAAATCACTGTCAGATGCCCACTGGCTAGACCACTCCAAAACCAAAGCTATTTTCCCATCAGCATCGTGGGGTTTACAGAAAACAATAAAAGCCAAATGGTTACAGTAAAAAAGAAAGAACGTTTAGGCGACTTTCAATAAAAAAAAGTCTCAGAAGAACAGAGAAGTGAGATATGCTTTTTCATCTTTACAACACTGTAGTCTTTAGTGCACTGAAAAATAACACATCTTGTGAATTACACAAAAATAAAGAGCAGTTTTCAGATGCCTAATAAATACATTTGTGTGAAGACAGAGATATCAAAGAGGGGTTTGATTTTGGGTGATAAATCAGGCATTTCTAAGATGCCAACACAGATTTGTTGAACTCTATTTAAATCATTACAGCAGTTGTCCTTAAATCACTGCCAAATCTCCATAGTTTACAAGCTTTTGAAGATGTTCTAGAAAACTGTTCCTATTAGTCCTTCAAGCAAATTCTGATGTCTTAATGCAGGTCAGTGCCCACACCTGCAGCTAAAGAGAGAAAGACAGACCAGGAGAAGGGAGGGGAGAAAGGAACAAACCCAGAATCAGCAGCTCTCCCTCTGCTGCCTTTCTTATCTGCTCGCACAGCCATCTGAGAAACACACGCATGCACAGCACTCTCAGACACAGCCAAGACTTCCTGGCATCTCTTCCCTCGACTACAGGGAGATGAGTTTGTCCTCCCATCTACACCTCTGTGTGAAGCACAACACACATCAAGCAGCAGCAGCAGCAGCAGCAGCCAGGAACACATTTAATTGGCCAGCTGCCTGAGTGGTCAGACCTACGTATTACTTTCAAAGCAGCCATTTCTCAGCAGTGGCTGAAGCTGTATAGGAACAGAGAATTGGAATGTACATAAGGGCACAAACATGAACCATATGCAAATATGAGAGGCAGTCCTTGTCTGTGCATTCCCAAGGGAGCAAATCTGCACTTTCCCTTTTCTCCTTCAAGACATTAATTGATTAAAAATTCAACATATGGTAATATAAAGCCTGTGAACATGGATTTGCTCACAGGCAAATAGATGCAGTCAAGTTGCCACATTAAATCAAAGTGATGTCTTGTCAGCTAATTAGCTACACCGAATTGTTAATCAAAAACAAATCCTAAAATCTCTTCTTTGTTACATTGTCTTTATCTAAAATGTGTTGGCTCATGTGCCGTGGCTGTGTGAACACTATGTCTAGATACCAAGATCCCTGAACTGGGAATGTTTTTGACACTTTGTGTATTGTGTGTGTTCATGTACATGCTCAGTAACTTTGTGTGACTGTCGGTATAGGCGACATCTCTGACTAACATTGCGTATAAGGTTAACAGACACTGACATCAGCAATGTACAGTAAACTCACACTGACCGTGGATGAGTCAGAAGAGCTGGAGGCTGGAGAGAAGTATCGAGGGACATCAGGTTGACACTGAAAAGAGCAAACACTGCTTTTATATAGACGCACTAACAATTTTAGTGGTGTTTCAAAGCATTTCTACTAAGGTGTGTCTGCTTAATGATGTTGAAGCAATAACACTGCCAACTATGCAAGGAAAAGGATGAGTAAACACACTGCATGGACAACAACAGCAACAACAAAAACACCTGTTAACCTGATTGGAAGACTGATTACCTTTTTGCTGATCAAAACAAGTGATTTCTGTGAATGTAAAGAAAACAAAATACATGACCGTTTGCTCACAACATGTACTTAAGCAAAATGAGGTGGCATATTAAATTTTTAGCTTCCATCTCTGTCCTTTTTTCTGTGCACCATCTTAGTGTCTGCAAGATGTGAAAAGCACAGACTTTATTTGACTCGAGTCTTACTTTTGATTTATAAAAGCTTTACTTACTGTCTATTGTTGTTGCTTTTTTTCTGTCCGTTCACCTGTAAGCCAGTAAATTTACTATTACTGTATGGAAACAAAACATTTTTACATTTCTTGCTAAAACCAGTTGTTAGTAAAATGTACAGACTGAAAGGTTTAGCACCTTACAGTTAGCACTGTTAGCACCTAGCTTAATATCTAATACTTCTAAAAGCAAATAATTACAAACTGAAAAGACTCAGTAAAAGCTGCTGTACCTTGCAAAGATCACACTGGGTCACAGAAACACACGCTCAAGACAGCTACCTTACCTGGTTTTCCTCTTTTCCTCTATCCATAAATTGGACTGACGTTAGCATCGGCAGGATCCATCTCATCTTGTATAGCCTGTGGTCATTTTTCTTTCCTATACCAAGCAAAAAAGACAAACAAAACAACAATATTTGATTCTAAATAAGGTTACAAATGTTACAAAATATACAGCAGGTTGTGAGCTGACATAATGAGGGCAACCCTTGGTTACACTTTTTTTTTTTTTCTCCAGCATTTAACTGTTTGTGAGCAGCATAACTAAATTGTTAGTGAACAGAATTTGATCTTGAATTTTTCTGGATAATTACAAGCTTTTAGTGGTAATTCAAATACACATGTACTTCCTCTACCCTCCTGGGCAATTTTGTTTGTCATTTAAGCTTAAACTTTTTCTTGGGTTGACTGAGATAAATGCTTGTGCTTGTCAAAAACTAAAATGTTCAAAAAGTAAAGGATGTTGTTTACAATCTCCTTATTTACGGACAATGCCTGGAAGTTGCCTAAAAAAAAAAACATGACTGTAAGTGAGTAAACAGGATGAAATCCATCAAGACAGTCTTGAAAAGGACATCAGTAAACACCAACACACCATTCTAACAATACAAAATAGCCTATTAAAAAATACAAATGAATACAAAGCAAGAAATTGGCTACTAGACGGTTAATGGCACAGGTTTAGTTGCACTATTGTCAGTGTGTACACAGGGCTTTGACAGCAGGATGTGTTCCAACTTTTCCTGGAGAATATCTGCCTGCAACAGGTAAACATGGGAGGCAGACCTCATGGGTCAAACTAAAGCCAACCAATCACATGTCAGAAAACCACAGTGGGGGAAGGCAACTGAGGAATCCTGTGTACACATGGACTGATAAGGATGACAGTGGATTAGAGATGATTTGACACGGCTCCACTCGCAAAAGTTCCATCGTGCGGGAGTCAACGGACGAACAGACCGAGGAAAACCACAAAAAAGTTACTCAAGAATATTTCTGGTCTCCCATATTCTGTCCAATATGTACACTACCGGTCAAAAGTTGACCGGTAGTGTAAGTGATGTAACTGTTGAGGAGGAGTTACGTTCACTGACCTCAAAGACGAAAGACAAACGTAGATCCACTTAAAGGTGCAGGCTTGCACTGGCCCACGTGGGGCCATCCCTTCAACAGCTTCTCTACTCATGTAAACACGGCCTCTATACGTTAACAAGTGACTGAAAATTTTTAAAAGTAATCCCAGTCCACAGGGGCACTCTATAAAACCAGAACAGGCACTTCCCCAAGCATGTGTGCCAAACACATGGCTTAGTGAGAGAGAGAGAGAGAAATTCAGTGGTTCGTTGTCGACTTTGGTTTAAAAGATAAATCATGTGTCTGTGCGGCTCTGTGTTATAGACTGGAGGTGAACACCATGTGTTCCTGTCATCACAGCTCATGACCTCTGCTAGACATCATCTATTTCCTTCCAGAATTTCCTGTCATGTTCCACTGAGTAATATCAGTGAAGCAGGGGTTTCCATTACGGATGATACTGATACGTGTGCCCTCCTCACATTATTCTGTCTGATCTCGGCACACCTTGAGAAAGAAGATGCTGTTATTCATTCCTGTGCAACCTAAAAAAAAAAAACTGCACTGACAAAATATCTCTAGCATTGCAATCCATCACTTTTACAAATACAATTATGTTTAAAATAGTATTAAATATATGAATTAACTGCTTTCTTATCAGTGCATTATACTCCGCAAAACGTCACAGCTCAGCTCACAAACCTAATCATCATATTCATGTCTTCTTATTCAGTCGTTTTTTTCAGTGGCAGTTTATTTAACGTATGACTGGTAGCATAACATTATGAGGGAAGAGCAGAAGTTACATTGAAAGATACAACACAACACAAAACTGCATGCAGAAGCCAACCTCCTAATAAACTACTTATTTGTTTTGGAAAATACAGTGACGCCCCCAGTGTATTTTTGGAAAGAAAGGTGATTTCTATATGGACTAGGTTTATTTCATATTTTAATTTAAGTATTATGTATAATATTCTTTTTCTGCAGAGAATGTGTAGAAGTGGGGGAGGTACATGACTTAGACGTCTGGGGTTCAAATACAAGGTCCCTTTACAATGTTGCAATAAACACTTAAGTTAGAGACAGATTCTGCCTTTGGCTAAATGTTGAAAAAGTACACGTTTCAAAAACCTTAAGCCAAGTGCTGTGTGTGATTTGCCTTAAGAAGATATTCATCATGTTTGTGTTGTTTTAAGAAGATTGCTTTGCCAAGATCAGATATAGTCTGACATAATCACTACTCAAATATTGTGGTATTTCACATAAAACGTAACTGAAGATGGCATAAGAGAAAAAAAAATTAGGTGACCAGCCAGTCAGAGGGATTCATAGTCTAAGGATGACGAATGAGCCTCCAAAATCTTGTGTCCAACCGCCTGAGTATTGTTTTTAGTTGATCAATATGACAGACAGACCAACATTTCCGTCTATGTGTTTGCTTCTATAAATTATAAGTAGATAAATGTCATTTTTTTGCATTCAAAAGTTGTCAGAAGGGCACAAGGTTTTGAAAACACATGTGTTCATGAGTTCAAAGTCAAAATTCTTAAAGCTGCTTATAATAACCATTTTAAAAAATATAAGGTGTATTCAGATAAACTTTTTGGAATTCTAAAAAATGATTCTAATCCAAATCAGATTAAGTACAACTCTGGCTGCGTGTTTGTCTCCTGCATCTGCTTCAGTGAAAGTAACTTTATGGCAACTCACACTAAACGGACCTCAGCTGCTGGCAGCTCTCCATAGACCTTTCAACAAGTGCCAGCAGCACAACGCAAAAGGCAACAAAAGGGACACCCGAGCAGTGCTGTGGCTCTTTCACATAATCCCAAACCCTGAAATAACAGCACAACTCTGAGCTCAACCTGGATATTTGACAGGTTATTATCCAATTAGATTTGCTTCATTTACAGTCCAGACAATATATGAGAGCACAGGCCGACCACAGCGGAGGCTTTCAGATAGAAATCAGCTGTTCCTGGCTGTTTAACCAAACACCATTTGTTTTTCAGCCTATTAGGTCTCACTTGTATGAGTGTTTTTGTACCACCATACAGTCTTAATGGGGTTATAAAAATAGTTAACATATTTGCCAGTCTCTTGATAATGACACTTATTAGCATAAGAATAACCACTAAAAGGTTTAAACAAATTCTCTCAACTTCATGTGAACAAGTTGTGTTCATTAGTGTTACTGTGCAACCAACAGATCTTTTACGGACCAAAAATCATTTTTCAATCCTGCAGCATAATTTAATAAGATATTTCATCACTCATCAGCTGAAAGGTTAAAGGTCAAAAAGGTGAGATGGGAAGGTCTATGTTGGAGGAAATGTGGCAAATGGCTGTTCAGCTATTGCACTGGCAATGGGTATTACAAATAATACATCTTTGGGAGTGACTGCTCTTTCTCTACAATTTACTCGATTATCAGCATGGGACAAAAACTTATTAAAGATATTAGTGGGCAGCCAGTAAGAAAGCTCTAACACAGTCGACAATCGATCCACGACGACTGACGTGCTGTATTTCCATCAGTACTTGCTAATAGGATTATATAGGTGGGTAACCTTCTGTTTCACAATCTTCAGTGTTGTGTTTACTTTTTCTATCCTGGAAAATAAAAATAAAGTGTAGGAAAAAAAAAAAAACTGTAGCTGACTTTCACGGGAAACAGCATTCGGTCATAAATCATATTGTCATATTGTCATAAATCATTCTACACATTTTAAATGAGGCCACTGCATGCACACCAGTCACCCTAAGGTCATTTCATTTGGAGCCTAAGTAAAATGTTCCTTATATGTCGAGTGTTTGGGAACTCTGTCAGCAACAAGACTGGGTGTAATGCATGGCATGAGGTGGGAATGTAAAACATGTTTAAGAGCATGGACGGCTATTGGAAGTCATGTATCAACAGCTCCACGACGTGTGTTTTGACACGACCACAAGATGAGGCAAAGACATCATCTTAAATGTGTTGTGAAGTCAGAAATGTGTCTGTTTGGTCAATATCGACACTGAATTTGATGCAAAGTTCCGCATGGCAGCCAAGGGTAGCGTAATAATAAATAATTATGTCCTCATACTAACACTTCGTTGAGTAAAGCACATACACAGGCTTGGTCTTTGCTTGTATATAAAAACTGCACTCTTTCCTATTCCAAGACCTTGCCTGATGTTTATACAGTTGCCATGGCAAGGCGGTGTCTGCTGAGGTGTCGCGCGATGCACTTCACCCCTTTCAGAGACCCATCAGACAGCTCTGTTTGTGTCAACCGCTCAAGTATCGTCCTCTCAACAGGGTGGCCGCGGTCATTTCGCAAACAGTGTCCCAATCTGCAAAATATAGAGCAAATTTATTTTTTATATAACTTGCCATTTCACCCAAAAATACATCAAGGGAGTCATTGAGAGCTTCTGGACATGATGAAAAGTAAATATTCCCACAAATGAGTATGACATACCAAGGAAACAAATACAGCTGAACTTAAGCATTTTAGGTTGTGTGTATTATGGCTAGCATGTTGAGATTTCCTTCTCTGAAAGGTATTGCATTCTTGAAATGTAACATATGCTCAAATTATATTTTCTCACAGAAATAATTATAAACAGATAAACCCCGGAATAAACTGGATTGAATTTCCTTAGCTTTTTTTTTTTTCCTTAGCTGTGCCTGGGAAGTTTCCTTGGAAAAACTCACAAAGATGCTGTGTGGTCATTTTTAAAAAGGAGGTTATGGCTCTAATTATCGATTTGCAGGCTTTCTAGGTCGGGCAGCACATATGTGCTGTTATGTAGACAGGAGCATAAAAAAAAAAAAAAAAAAAAAAAAAAAAAAAAAAAAAACTTTTCTTAGTTCAATCTCTCACAACTAATTTCCTAAAAAATGCTGCACTGCATCCAGATTTATTGCTCATTTCATAGTACAACATATTTTTTCAGAAACTCACATGAGAATAATTAAAAACATATATAATGTTAATATCACGCTTGAGGTTACTGGCAAATGTTGTAGAAAATATTGACATGTAACGTTTAGAGTTGGCCAGTAAAAAGCAGGGGCTGCAGCGCTACGTAATGGCTGAGGTGCAGATCTGGCGCTGTGTCTGGGCCCTTCTCTAAACATTTGTCTTCATCTCCAGGATGACTGCTGCCTCTGGCCTTGCTGCCAGCTCCTTGCTGCTTGTTTGATGATTAAATACATTCTGATTTGCCGGGCCATGTTGTAAACTTCCTGTGTGGTTGCACCATGAGGTCTGTGTTCCACACCGCTGCTCCCCAAAGGCCTGGCGCGAACACCATTATTATCCCTGCAAATTAGCCCAGTTAACCCGCCCCTGCTCCAGTTCACTCTTTGTTAACCTCTCATTTTTCCTCATGTCTGGACTGCGGACCAAAGGATTGCAGAAACAGTTTTTTTCCCCTCCCCACCATCCTGATCTTCTCCTGTCCCGGCAGATCCTAGCCCCTGTGAATATTAAACAGCACAGACTGCAGGAATGCCATGGCGAAATTGGCAGCAGATGTTGTTGAAGGGATTTGGTTGTGAAGTGTTTTGTCTGCAAACTGAGCTGTAAAACATCGCTGGCTTGACAGGTTCTCTGGTGAGCCTCTGAGGTGAAACAGCACAAGGGCAATATCGCCCTGTAGTAGCTCTACTGGTGCTCGGCGGTGGCTGAACATTCTGTCATTCATTTAAAGGTCACTTATGTAAAAAAAAAAAAAAAAAAAAAGTGTCAGGAGACAACCTGAACTATAGAGTCAACTTCACGTTTGAATTCATCAAAGATTATAAGTGTCTGAGATGTCAAATGCACTGGAAAAAGTCGACGAACCCCCCACGGAACACTGTACTGAAGTAATCTCAATTATGTCCATTAGTTGTTGCCCTTTAAATGACACTGAAATGATTTTGTCAAGTGAGACAGATTAAACTTCAAACTATGGAAATGATGTGAACATAACAGGCAGACAACATTATAACATGCAATGCAAATGCAATGCAATGCAAAAAAATTGGAAATGGAATGGAAAATATTGCTTACCTGCTGGTCATGTCAGTTTGAGAGGAAGCAGGTCTGAGATGTCTGGGTGTCTGGGAAAAAGATGAATGACTGGTGCAAAAAGAAAATGATTTCGTAGTTTGTTCCAAATTCTAAAGCAGTCATTGCTCCAGGCTACGACTGTCGACATAAACTGTGGCACATGTGATTTCTCCCCAGCACAAATTATGATAGTTTGGACTACTAGTGCTCTGGCGCAGAGTCCTCAGAGACGCAGGAAGATGAATTGGTTGTAGGCTCAGATGGTAACAGCAATTTAAATGTTTTCATTGACTTTGACATTTCACAAGCAAAACAAATCGTGTTCAATCCCAGTGCAAGAGCTGCAAATTATTTAAAGATGCACTTATCAATATATATTTTACTTTTCCAATAAATAAAATGTCTGATCAAAGGTTCTGATAAGCCCCACTGTCCCCAACCTGTGCAGAACTAGTAACAGACATTGTCAACAAAACTAACAAGCATTTAGAGCTGGGCCGTGTACTGTTTAAGCAAAAACATTCCTAACATGTTCTGCATGTTAAGTAGCATTTAAGAGTGTGTGGATTATGCCTTGCATATTGAGTTTCCCTTCTCGGCACGATGTTGCATGTATTCTAAAAATGTAACATTCACTCTAACTATATCTTCTCATAGAAACAAGTATAAACAGATGAAATACAAACAGGAACCTGGATTGAATGTCCTCAGTTTTTTTAAATTTAGCAGTGCAGAAGTGGGAAGTTTTCTTAAAAGTTCACAAAGAAGAGCTGCTTCGCATTCACGCGTGTTCATACAGACCCGTAGTTGAATTGAACTCCACGCATGTATACTTAATCTCATATTCCATTTCAGTTGCAACAATTGCTCATCAGGAAATCGCTCATTGGTACAGTATCTCCTGGTATTCTTTGAGTGCTGGCTTGCACATGTGTGGGAACTGGAGAACTTCAAATAACCTCAACCAAGTTTCTATGGTAACCGTCTTCTCCGTTGTCTCCTTTTGACCACAGCAGGAGCAGGCCACCAACTCGACAGGGAAGTTTTGTGCTAGAGAGAGTATGATTAGTCAGCGCGTACAGTTCAACAGGATGTGCGAATACGTCCACATAAGAAGTGTGCAGGCCATTCTGGAATATGTACATCATGTGGACTGTTGCAGACCTCTGAACAAGCACACATGTGGAAAGTAGACATGGCCCTTAAATATAAATGAATGTCAGTTCACACAACGCTGATTAAGCCTAAGAGCTACTCCTGTTTGCCAACAACATTCCTGCACTGATCACAGAAAGTGTGCAATATTTACGTATGTCACAATTGACGGAGACAAGGCGGAAAAGCAAGGTGCATCGCACTAGTAAAGCCAAACAGCTGCAATTGGTCGGAGTATGGCTGGAAATGCCACAAAGAGCCCACGGAAAGTTTCAGATGTGGATTCTACTGCTAGAAAAGTGGGCATTCGGCAGCTTGACAGGATAAATACTTATTGCAGTTGGGTTGTGGAGACTGGTGTGGGATCACCAAGGCACACAGTACGTCTTGTAGAGACACAGGTAGTGTTTAGGTGATTCCTTATAAACCAAAGATAAAGTTAAATTTTCCCATATAGGAATCGGTGTCAACCAAAAAAAAAAAAGATGGAAAAACACAGTAAACAACGGTTGCACTATGTATTCATGAAACATTCACCAAATCCAGTTGACAATGAAGGTGTTTATACAGTACTGTATATCAACCACGGCACACTACAACAGATTTAGTGCAGTAGTGATTAACATTATGTGAACCCAGTGGTGTGCGAGCACAGATTTGATGTTATGCGTTTCTCCCTCAGTCCAGTTCATTCATATGTAGTGTGTGCCACACATTAACAGTAAAATCCCAGAGAAATCATCAGTTTAAGTGCTATAGTAGCACCATCAGTGCAATATGATTTTTTTTTTCCCAACTGATAAGGAATCTTTCCAACCAAGACACAAATGTCTACATGAAGCATAAGTGCAGGGAGCAGCTCATTTATCAACAAAGTGAAGATTTACATAAGAACCTAATTCAAGGGTGGCCAAGATCCAGACAGGCCATCTGCCAAGAATCCAACACAGCAAATGGGTGGACCTGTGCAAGCCTTAAGCTGACAATAAAGTCACTGTAACACCCTTTAATGAGTATAAAAGCCACTGCAGCAGAATAAAAATCCTTGTGATTTTTTCCCCTCATGCTCCCCGTTGCCGCAGACCTTTATCCACCTCGTTGCAGGACAGACTGTGAAGTTGATTAATCCAATACTTTGGGGACAGAGGAGAAACTTTTATCAACTTTGGCTGTGACTAAGACACTCCGCAGAGTTTAGGGAAGAGTTTAAAAAAAAGAACTGCCTTGCCTTATGTCTCGATCATAAGACAAGGTAGTGGTATGCCAAGACGGCAAGGTAGCAAAACTCTGCATAGATGAGTGGTCTCGCGCTGGTGGTGTTTGCCACCTGCTTTGGGACAGACTTCAGGGGAGGAGTGTGGGGTAAATGCTGGGTCACGGCTGTCAGCAGGCTCTCAGTCATAAAGGCCGAGTGGGACTGCAGATATGAGGAGAGCAGAAACTACAGCGATGACATGATGAGGCACTCGGGGCACATGCAGTCACACCACCATCCCTTCCTATTCACCATCGCCTCACATAATGTGTGTGTGTGTGTGTGTGTTTGTGTACACATTCCTTTGAGCTGTTTTCTCTAAGGACTGTAGCTCTGTCTTATGAGATGCTCCCACAGTGAAAGCCTGTCCACAACCTCTATAAAAAGAGAAGGATGCCCACTTCCTGTTACCCTAAGGCGTGCCAGTCCTGCCCCAAGGGAGCGAGGCCCCATAATTTATTATTTGTTCCCCTCTTGTTAAGGAAATACTTTCTCAATCACTCTTCCTGCTTTGTATATTTTCACTGTCCTTATTTTCTTCCTTGATTCAATCCTGTCTTCTCTTATTTATTTGCTTTCTAAACACCAGCTTGGTCCGTTACATCCAAGCTGTCATGAGGGGGATGAAAAAAATTATGCTTGTCCTCAATGCTGACAGTGTTTATTTGTCTGAGTGAACCTGAGGGATAAGAGTATTTTAGGGATACCTATCTGAGCTGAGCCATGCAAGCTGACCTGGGTTACCATTACCTCAGGCCTTAATCAGATTCCACTGCTTCAGATTGAAGATATGTTGACTGATTCAGTGAGCTCACATGTCATAATTTATCACCCCAGCCCTGCCACTCTTAATGTAAAGACACTCCCGCCCCATGTGAACTCAGTGGGATATTACGTCCACAGCACATGTCGTGTGAAAATGGTTTCTTTCAGCACGAGCAAAACACTCAGCCAAACTTTCCTTTATTCCCATCACTGACGTCTTTTGTTTGTTGGTGTTGGTTCGCTCTTTTCTGCTTTCTCAATGCCCTTCATCCACAAAGTGCATCAAGGCAAAAAAAAAAATAAATAAATAAAACCTGGAAAGGCCAAAGCACTGGCTGACCACTGATCCATGACTCAGCTTTGAAAATCGCCGCTTTCAAATCAAATTGTCCGACTTCAAGGAGCAGAGTTGCCTCAGTCCTGCCCCTGGCCACTCAGTGCCATCGACCAGCTTTGAGGGGTTAACGCACATTTTTCTCAGTTGTCAAGGACGTGTGATGAGGGCAGAAAAGCGCAGAGGTCACCACACGCTGCACATATCAGAAGACTTTGAAATACTTAACTGTGCTATAAAGGAAGCTGAAAATAGGAACATTTAACATTTAACATTTATGAGAGTCTCTTTAAGTGAGGGTTTATTTATCCTCTTAATAGTTTGATCTCTACTGCTTTATTGATCTAATCAATTAGCCCCAATATGAGAATATGTATTAAATATTCTGTAATGTGTGATTCAAGTGTGTGTGAATGTGTGAAGATTTAATATTTTTCTCCACATTTGACTGTCTGTGAGCAGCATAACTCAAACAGTAGAGATTTGGATGAAATTTGGGGATGTAGGTTTACATTATTTTACATTATTATAGATACTTTTCATGGTGATCGTGGTTTCATGGTCATCAGGCGTGGCCTTTCTCTACTTTGTAAATGTATTTCGTTACTGCTTTGTGTTTTCTATAGGACATCCTTTCCATATTTAGGTTTATTTTGTTAATGAGAATAGACTTTCAGCTGTACAACAAGTTAAAAGGTTTACCTGATGCAGAAAGAGAGCAAATGCACACCCAAATCCAACAAACACTAGATGTCGAGTAGGACTGACTGACTGTCTGTCTGCAACACCCATTTTTGCTACCAAAAAAATATGAACCTCTTTGTTACCAACCTGGCAGCAATTAATAGCTTGTTTTGGGACCAACGACTGGTGTGCAAACACTTTCTGGTTTTTATAAAAGACACATATAGTATGTGAAAAACAAAACTTTTTTGTGGAGTGACATTCACTCTCTTTGCCTTTATCACAAAGCAACGACAGTGCAGATGTATTAGATCAGGAACTCTGTGTGGTCCATTGGCTTTTGATTTGAGAGATATAGAGAGAAGCAGCGAGGGAAAACAACGCCCTATAGCTCCTCTCCTCTGAGGTCTTGACTGATCACTGCAGTGCTGAGAAAACAGACACAGCAGCTTCCTCCAGAGCCAGCCATGTTTCATGTCGGCACAATTAAACAAGTCACATGCGGCCACTGATCACCAGCCCCTTCTCCAGACACTGAACTCAATTATTACAGAGGCCAACTCCTCATCAGCACAAGTTCACAGAGTGTGGCTAATCTTATCTGATCCATTATTAGCAGCATTTTTCATCTTTATGGCAGAGCTAACAAGCCTTTGAGATCATTAATAGCTGGGAATGTTCAAATCTCAAGTTAAGCATGGAGACGAGTGAAAGAGGGATCGCCGAACATAAATCACTCTGCTCGCTACAAAGTTTTTAAGTGCAGGGAAAAGTCTTAAGCTCTCAGATTCACAGGCAGTTCTCATGAAACAGAGGAAAAAAAATGGCCGAGTATGAAGTGATATGTCAAACCATTAAGTTTTATTTAAATGAAATCCAAAGCACATTCTCCAGAAACAGGAACCAAAAATGATTTATCCCAGACAGCGTGTAGAATTATAAGGAAAAGATTACTACGAGACATGTTACCAAAGGCTTATTTATGAAATGACAACAAATTGGGACGTCGCATTTCACAGAAAGAAGAATGAATCACGCAGGCTTTTCTCATAGAAAGATCCAGGTGCCCATTATCGGAGCTACACAGAAAATCAGCAACTTCATGAACCATTTGAAAAGCAAACAGTCCAATGTAAAACCAACACAAATGCATTACTGTAAAAGCAAAAGGGTGATGAGCCGCTTTTAGGCAGTAAAGAGAGATAGAGCTGTCAATATGTTTGTTAACAGAAAAAGGGTCAAGGGTTAAGAGCTGGTAATCAGACAAAGTTTGAGTGATGGATGAGGTGGAATCAGAGGAGGAATTACTCAACAGCGTGTGTGTGAAACTTGTTCAACAAAGAAAGAACAAAACATTTGTGAATCACATCAGTGAGCTGGTAAGGATAGAACACACTTAAGGAAATGTCACTGCCAGACACTGAATGGATGCACACTCATGGCAGAGCCCCCTCCCTCCCAGCTTCAGACAGTTCCATCTTTCTTGGAGACTTGGGGTCATCTGTCAGCGACCTGTTATCAATGGCCCGGCTTAGACCTCCAGACAGCATTAATCTGTCATGATAAGTTTACATCTGCTCATATTGCTGTGTCGGTACCTTAAGTATCATCCTAGCGCCGATTTGTGTCTGTTTTTTTCTTTTGGTCTGTTCTCTAATCCGTGTGTGGGGGAGCATCCAGCCAAACTCCAGTCACCCAGTCTGACTCTTCGTCCTCATTTCACAGGTCACACAGCCTCACCTCCTCTTCCTCCACCAGACTCCTGAACCAGGGAAATACATACAGAACATATAGGTGGACAGTTGGTACAGTTATTATCCCATTTCGTGTTTAATTAAACATTATTTTCAGGACTATTTTTTTCTGTTTACTGGTAATTCCTGTGCTCGTGAAAGACAAAGAAACATATCACATAAAACCTAAAACAAAAACATGGAAAAAAAACACATTGCTAAATGATTATCAGTTTTGTTACAACATTATCAGTTGTATTACTCATGATCGATTGTTCATGTCAGCCCTTATAAATTCAGTAGTGTTGGATCATTAACCCCAAACAAGGAAATTGAGGTGAGACTGTGTGTTTGGCGCAATTCATTAGAAAAGACTAAACTTTAAATTATTAAGTCAACATCATCGAAAACCCCAAGGAAATTTTTGAACACATACATTTTTGTGACATTTGGTTCAATCTGCTAATGACGAATGATGTGTTTAAAAAAAGCCAGAGGATATCTAATAAATTAGCTTTATGCTTGATGAATTAGAAATACATTTTCTTTGTGTCCACATAATGAATAGAAGACATGTTTACAAAATATGTTTTTCATCTCCAACAATTCCCGAGGGAAATATCGGTTGTGTGCTGGGCAGGTAGTACACAGTGGGGGTTTTAAAGCAATGTTGCTACAAAAAAAAAAATCTAAAAACATCTGCCTGCCGCATCTGGAAACACAAGTGATGAGGGCAGTGGGAGTTAACCAGTGGTGAGAGGGCAGAAAATAAACAAAACAGTGAGCTGAAAGATGATACAAAAGGTCATTCTGCCACAATGTTAAATTTTGTTTAGAGCTGCTTTAAAGAACAGGCCCAACACTCATCCACTGATAAGTGTACACTTAACTAAAAAGGATATCGTCCTCAGCCGAGCTACTTATTTGCTGTGTCACGCAGCAGCATGAGCAAAACCATTGAAAGAATTACAGTGTAAAATGGTTCACATTAGCAGTGATGCTTTCATAAGCCATCAGCCACCCAGTAAATGCAGCTGGGGTCATTAAGGTCTGTTGTGTAGACAGTTTGCTCCGGCGCAGACAGGATAAACAATTGCCGCCATTTTCATTTTTTATTCATGGTTTTAATCACGCATGACAAAACACAAAGTGAACAAAGAGAGGGAGGGGAAGGAAGTTGGCATCGACCATGTGTCTTTCCTGTGCTTTAACTGTCTCTGGGACAGTCTGTTGGGTAAAGGCTGGGAGTTTAAAAGGAGGTGATTTTTTTTGGTTTGGGGTGCTGACATTAACAGGCTTGTGTGGAGAAGAGCTGGCAGAAGCCCAGCACACAGCGCTGACAGTGTGAGGTCCTCTTTATCCATTCTACTGAGCTATTGTGATGGTCTGCACTCAGGGAGCCTGCAGCAGGGCCCCCTGGGCCGTCACATGCAGTTGGATGGGCAGTGGACGGCTGAAAGAGGAAGTCCATGGCAGCGGGCTGAGGTGGCTGAAGTACGTCATTTCACATACCAGGATGACAGATGGTTAAACAGCCTCAATGAACAGAGAGAACAGTATGAAGTGTCTTCAAGGTCTCATACAGGAAACTGCTTCTGAATCAGATGCGGCTTCCTGTTGCCCCAGTTGGCCCCTGATGTCAGCCCTTTGTCTGCACAGGCACCTTATTTTAGATATTGCGGGCGTCCATGTGACACTACATGAGATGCTGGAATATGAACAAAGGATCTTGAGGAAATACTTTTCGAATTATTCACTTAGATGTTTTTTTGTCGAGACATCTTGTTGCAGGTGAAGGACAGATGGTGACAATGAATAAATCATCTTTTGCACACTTCCATGTGTGTTTACTTGAGTACTTGTAGGATGAGCTCATAAGTGAAGAATTTCAAGAGTAAACAAAGCATCAAGCTTATTTAAGTCTAATCAAACCATCCCAGGATGATTATGTGCTTTGCCCTAGACAGCTCACTCACCTTGACAGTTTCACATAAGATGTAGCACTTTATTGAACACCACAGGGGATTTCTGGTTTCATTTAATCTCCCACTGCAATGATGGGAATCTATAGTACGACAGAAAGGTCTATGGATTTTAATTGCAATCAGAAACTACGATATCTTTAACAGGAAAAAAAAAAAAAAACTAATCAGTGCAGTAACCAGGTTCAGTGTTTTTGTTGGAAAAATCAGGTCCACGTTGTCCTTCAGATAGAGTTGACAATCCCTGCTCCAGAGAGCTTGACTAGGTTGAAATACATACAAATACTTGACACAAATTTGTCCTTCCTGTTCCAGAGTCTGCTATTGTCTCTGGAGTTGCTGTATTGTGCAGTATGAGACATAAGTTTTGCAATAAAAGATGCATATATGACAGCTCTTCATTGCAAAATTGTTGCCTTTAAATTAAAATGCAATCAAGGCTATAAAATAAATCCCAGAAGTTTTCATTTGTAACATGATGATGTCTAACCTGTAGGCAACAATCTCCATGTCTCTGGCCATCTTCTCACTGAGCAGCTCCTCATAGTCCTCACAGTGCTCCTTCATCTGCGCTTCAAGGTCGGCCCTCTGGTGCTGCATTTCATCTATAGTGAACTGGACATGCATGCACGGACACAGAAGATGAGATTAAATTACATTATTAGTCCAAACCACTGGCCCATCACAGAGTATTGTATGATTACAGAAACATACAGTATCTCCTCTTATACCTTTAACTCCATAATCTCATCCATGTATGCAGCCTTCTTCATCTCAACCTCATCTTCCAGCTCTGCATTACACTTTTCAAGCTCAGCAAGCTCTTTTTGTAGCTCGGAA